>VDFB02373365.1:131063975-131108280 GCA_007258455.2 Sequoia sempervirens | reverse complement strand
AAAAAAACTAGAATCTCAAAATTTAAAGTAGAGAATAAAAGCGCAATACTATACACAAAACGATGATTTCGTAATGCTAATTGAAACAATGCACCCTAGAATTAAATATTGATGATGCTAAATATATATGATAAAATTTATGCTAGCTACTGATATACTCCTGAATGATTAATTAACAAAAGTAGCAAAATGTGCCAAGATATTGCAAAAGAGACTAACTATCCTAAATAGAGGCGTCAAACTATGACTAGAACCATACCTAGGCTCAGAAACCTAGTTAATTCAAATTTATGCAAAAACAACAAGAACACCGCTTTAATCTAACCAAAAGATGTAAAATACCAAGATTTCTTTGAATAGATAATGATGCTAAGATAATAAAAACCAATTTAATGCTACTTAAAGCAAATTAATCTGGTTGAAAACGAGGGTGCTATTTCCTGGGATGAAGGCACAAAAAGTCATTGTGTAGGTGTCGCGAGTCATGACATAGGCGCAACAGATTACTGCACATGTGATGAAAACCAAGAATGACCTACCAAGTAGAAAAATGGAAAAATATGTGAGTTCTTTGACCTTTAGGTAAATTTTTAAAGCCCAAAATGAAGTGTTATGTGATATCTAGTAATCTTATTAGCCTAAGTAGATTGTTAAATCATTTTTTAGATTGGGGTTCCTTTTATCTTGGCCTTTAGTGTGATAGTTGTAATTGTTACAAAACAAAAGAAAAACTTAATATAATAAGTGACAACAACTAATATAAGCTTTAAACCCTGATATAACACCGAAGACAAGCCTAAAATACCAAATAAGCCCTGCAAAAACCTGAGAGCTATTAGCAAAATGACTAAACAAAAACTCTCAAACGCAGGCGTTGATTTGTGAAACGCAGGCACAACGAGTCGGCTCACAGGCACTACAGCAGTGGTCATGAGCACGACAAATTGAAGTGGAGGCACCACAAGTCACAACAGAAGCGTCAAAAATTATCACAGAAGCATGATTATACAATGTCTAAGCCTGCAAACTTTGAAATCACATAACTTTGACAAAAAATGTCAATAGGGACGTGGATCCCACTGGGCGTGCCGAATATGAAGGGGTTATAAATTATCACCAAAAACATAAAATCATAAGGAAATAAGCATATAAGCAAATTACAATGTTATACCTTTGATGATCCTCCTTGATTGAGCTCAAGATGCACCCAAGTCTTGTTTGATTTTCTCTAAGTATGGATATGTGGATTGCTCACAATTACACAAGCATAATGTTAGTTGAATTCAAGATGGATAAATGAGAGTACGAAGGCCCAATTAATAGAAAATTGGATGGTAAAATGGAGGGTCAAGATTGAAATTTGATGAAGGGCTAGGATTGATTGAGAATGTGATGCATGGATCAATAGGTGTGGCTAATTAGCATTGTGAGAAGTGTCACAATTGAGTGTAGGAGAGGGGATGAGGTGTGCTCACACATGTGTGAGCACACCTTGGAATGGCACCTGATTTAATTTTGGAGGCAAGGTGTAAGATAGTGGAGGTAGGTGAAATTTGTGGCATTAATGAGACAATATTAGGGGGTTGAGGGTGAATTTTAAATTAGAAAATATTGGTAATGGTGGGGGTTAGGATGGTTAATTTGGGATTAATTAGCATGATGAGGTATGTGGAGTTAATAAACCATGAGTTTATTAATCTAGGTAGAGTTAATAGTTGGATAATGGGATAACGAGGGTTAGTGGGTTAATTAATCAAGGATTAATTAACACAATTGGGATTTTATCTAAAGAAAAGGGGATTTGATGGGATCAATTAAATAATGAGGATTATTTAATTGATTAGAAGAACTATAGTTTTAGAAGGTGATAGTTTTTATACAACAGGGGTGTCCCCGCGGCCCAACCCAGCGGCTCAACAACCCATATCTTAGGTCCCTGGGGCGAAACTAGTCCCCTATGGGTCAGATTTTTTGCCTGCAAGAAGTCTCGTGTCTTAAACCCAGGATGATATAACTAATTAAATAAAACATTTAATTAATTATAAGAAGATAATGGATTAATTAATTAAATAAATGTATTCAATTAATTAAAAGGGGATGAATGGGTAATTTAATTAAATAAAACTATTTAATTAATTCAGAGGAAGCGATGTTAGATTTGGGATGACTACATCATCCATTGTAGCCACACCATCATTGTCACTCTTCTTAAGTTGATAATTGAAATTTGAGAATTCTTTAATAATACTAGTATTAATGTGGTTGTGTTCTTTTAATAACTTATTTTCTTCCTAGATGTTTTGTTTTAGAAAATAAAATTTCTATTCAATGCTTTCTCTCCACATAAATCTTGGATCATCAGTAGATGGGATGATCTCTTTTGTTGCAACTTTATCCAAAATCATGTCCAAAACTTCCTTATGATCTTTATCAACTTGTAGCCAAATAGAATTTTCCTATTTGTGATTTGCTAGATCTCAGTTTTTATAGAATTTTTCACCAAAGTTAGCTCATCATGGACTCTCTTTAGTTTCTCAATCAAAGAGGGCCTTTGGATTTAAAATCTATTACCCATTCTTGACTAGTTCTACTAGTATAACTATCCCTTTGTACTTTGTTGAGCATTTCTTTCCCAACTATAGAATTGGGATCAAAAGAACTTACCTGACTGACAAGTTGGGGGAAGGGTTAGTCAATGACTTTAGGCAATTTGAGAGTAATTCTACTATATTTTTAAAATCATATTTATCCTTCTTATCCTTCTCAATTCTCTCCACTAACCTTGTGGTAGCCACTTGAAAGTTATGAACATCACCATCCCTAATTGGGGGTCCCAAGTCCACCTTTGTCATATTGTAGTTATTTATAGTAGCCTAACTAGGTTCTTTTTGTACAAAGGAATGTGTAATCTCTATAAACAAATACCCATAATACTATCCTCCATCAACCTTGAAGTGGTCTTTAATTTATTGGGCTTGGGAGATCTTTGCAATAGTTGTGTAATAAGGCACCCCTGTTATTTTTTTTTTGTGTTTTGAAAATGACTGTTTGTTGTTTGTGTTTGCTCAATGATGTTTATGTTTGTTTTTTCTCAATGCATTGGAAATATGACAATGAACAAGAAATTTTAAAACCACTATTCCTTCAAGAAAAATTGAGCAAATTACAAGAACATGTTATTTTATGTTTATATCAGAACTTTCACACATGATAATCATATTTCAAGAACCTGTTTTAGCAGCATGATGGCTCAATTGAAGCACCAAGTCGCCTTTTAGCCAAGACCCCAACTAACTCTTCAACTTCAATGTCTAGGGACCCTTTCTCCAACGCCAATGACTCCAAGCTCAAACTCCACTTGTGTTGATCAAGAAATAGATTTCATAGAAGCAAAGAGGCAACCCTCTAGAAAGTTTGACCCCCTCTTAAAAATCACAGCCTTCACCAAAAAATGCAAACAAGTACTCAAAATGATCATCCTGAGAAGAGGAATAATATGCAACAATACCCAAAATGAAATCCTCAGGAGATTAAAAGTTGTTAATGAAAAACCAGGTTCAGGTCCATGACTGCAGTTGTCCATAAACTGTAAAATATCACTCCAAAAACTCCTAGAAGTACACCAAAACTAAAGCCAAACCCAAGCACACCAAAAACTCCTAAAAATACTGGAAAATCTTCATGTTTTCTCTCCTATAGATCAATCCTTGAAGCTCCTATTGAATTAAACTTGTAACTAACACCAATATCTAACTAGGGTGGATATTTCACCACCGAAATCAACCCAACAATGGAGGGTTTTCATCCTCACAAAGTTTCCCAAGAAACCAGATGAAAATCCAGCAACATTTTAGTAAGTTGTCAAGTCTGCATATTGCAAAATGAGAGCCAAGCTTCATATTATAAGTTTAGGGCAAAACATGGACTCCAAATATTACTTAATTTCACTTTATGAAGTGGGCGCCCTTTTCCTCTAAATTTTTTTAAAGCTTTTTAAATAAAAAGTTTCATCTCCTCCTTTTAGCGTCCCATTTTGAAGTCACTTTATAAAAATATCAAAACCCCTTAAAAATATTAATTCATCTTCTATAGGCATCCATTATGAAATAATAATTTATTTAAAATGACTTGCCTCCACCATTTTGGCGTCACTTTATAAAAATCCCCTTTTTGAAATATTAAACTTTAAAAACAACTTGAGGTTATTCAACTGCACCTTGGTCCTTTTCATGACCACTTTACCCCTCAATTTAAAGTTATAATTTTACTTTATAATCCAACTTTATAAAAATGCCTGAGTGGTCAAATGAAATATATATTAAACTGCAACCTTTGGCTCTCCAACTGAAAACTGAATAAATTCACTACTGCAAATGCACAAGCCTGGAACCAACTTCCCCAATGGTAACTTACTAAAAATAGCACTGTTATAAATAGTAAGTATATGCCCAAAGCCCAGAACTAAGCGAAACAAAAGGCCAATGAGGAAAATGTGACCAATTGAAGATGGAAACACTATAACCGCCCACTGCTAAAAATAGTAATAGCTTTGAAAAACCCTAAACTGAGCAGCAAAAGATAGCACTTACTATAAATAACATACTACTAAAAATAGTAAGTGACTCCAAATGCATTTTGAGCACAAACTGGGCAGCCATTACAACTTACTAAAAATAGTAAGTCCATAAAAGGTTGTCAGATGCAGATGCAGATGCATGTCATACCACTGTGAAGCTCTCCGAAAACCCATAAAGAATTCAAAACTCAAACCTGCATGCAAACCCCTGATTGAAATGCATGTCACCTCCACAAAATGCATGTCACATCCCTCTGAAGCTCTCCAAAAACCCAGGAAGAATCCATAAACAAAACTGTGAACCTTTGACATGCAAATCCATGAATCCACAACTAAAGCCTCCAAATAGCTTGAAACCCTAATTCTACATTTGATTGGTCTATAGGTGTCTAGGAAAAGGCTAACTGTCTCTAGAAAGCATAGTGCTAAAAATGGGGACATTACAAGTTGCCCCACGATGTTATCATCTGGAAAGTTCTAACTGGCACTATTTTTATTTTCTTAACCAATGCATTTTCTAACCATGAGGGAGAGGAAGTAGTACCAATGGCTTGAGATGAAGAGTTGGGTGACAAAAATTGAAAAGCTCTCCTTAGAGGATGAGTCTTTGCTACATTTTTCAAATTGAAAGGAGAGGATGTAGAAGATTTTCCCTTCTATGCATTTTTATCAATCATATCTTGAGAGGGTTTGGCTAATCTTTAGAGGGATCAACATCTGTTGGGAATCAAGGTGTCTCAACCTTGACAATTCCTAAGTTATTTATTTATTGTTACTTTACATTTTCCCATGAATAAATATCATTTATGTTATTAAATAATTGTGCTCCATCAAAGGGATGTGAGATTTTAAGTTGGTACTTTTGCCACATGTCGGTACCTTGAAAAATAGGTTATTCGTTGTCAAAAGATGCCCACTTATTGGCATAACATGGAAATCCTATTTTTAAGGATGTTATGATGGATTCTATGACAACTATAAGGGCTAAAAGTGGGGGATATCATTTTGGATGTGAGAATCATCTATGACGCATAAGAGAATATTTGCATAAGCTATTGATGGTCTATGACACATGTAATATGAGTATATCCTATTTTATAGGGATCCTTATGACAACTTGTAAGAGGGTGTAATGTCATGTAAGAGACCATGTTTAACATGTAAGGGGTCGTATAGATTTTTACCATGGTATTTTTGAACCTTGTTTTGACCCATGGTAATATTTTATGGTGGTATTTTGAGCCCCCGTGAGTCTATATATTAAGGGATTGAGATGTAGACACTATGAGATGTTTTATAGGTACACAAATGCTACTGTATTGGAGTCAAGATTGAGGAAATTCTATGTATTGTAATCTCTTTGAAGAATAATATAGATTTTCCTTCTTTTCTTGGTGGAGTTTTTTATCTGAGAGGGTTTTCTCCATGTAAATCCTTGTGTTATGTGTATGGCTCTTGAGTTTTGTGATTTATTTGTAGTTTAAATCATTTCTCTATTATTTTCTACCAGTTTATATTTTATATTTGCAAGTTTAATTATATTTCCATATTGTAGTGGTTTCCTTCATTTCTAACAACATCGATTATTTTAATCTCTTATTCTTGTTCATTACCTCTTTTCCTTTCTTTCTCTTTCTCTCTCTGCTTGATCTTCTATTCCATTGTCTTTTGTTGGACCATCACCACATGTCTTTTTAGGGCTCTTTCTTCTTTTTGGAGGCTCTTCTCCATCTCCACTCCCACTTGGTATAGTTGTGTATTGCATGGGAGGTGACACTGTAGTTGATGAAGAAGTCCATACTTGAATAGGATTATCATGTTCTCCTATCATTTTCCTTCCTTTGGGTTGATCCTTAGAAGCTTCACCCTTATTCTTTGCAATCCATATATGAGTTCTCTTTAAGACTATATTAGTTCTAGTCATAAGGTCTTTGGGTTCCCTAAGACTCCAATCAATTGGCACCATGGGTTGCAATTGTATATGATTGATGTAGATTGGATCCACCAATTCAAATTCATCATCATCAACACCATGAATGTCCCAACTGAAAATAAATGTAACAATTTTTCAGTTTCATTCTCATCCAACTTCTTTTTCTAACTTCGTAGTCATCATAATAGACAACCCAATAATCATGATAGAATCTAGGACCAAGCTGTAAATTGTCCTTTACAAAATTATTGCTATCAAATGGGAATCTCATGTCATAAGTGGAAATATTGAAATTCACAATATTCGTCTTGATGTTAAGGTTATCTAATTGAGATTTTCATAAGTAACACCCCAAACCAATGGGGAATGGGATGCCAACCTTCTTCCTTTCAACACATCTTTTTTACCTCCGCCACTTGCCTACAAATCTCAATGAGGATGAAGTTGTCCTCTGCATACTCAGGCAATTTTTGAGGTAGTCCATCATATCCTCCTACTTTGATGTATGTGAACCTTTGGAATTGAATGAGGTGGCTATCATACTTGTTTATCAATTGAATGGCTTTAGGAGAAATCCTTTGTCCTAAATCACCTTGCAATTCCCTGACTAGTCTCATGGTGAATACATCATTCACCCTCCTAAATTTACAATAGCTCCTTTCAACTGTAGGTTAGGGTAATAGTTATAAATTTAAATTAGATAATCAAATTCGTCAACATGGAAAAGTCCTCGCCATGGCCTATTACATGTGCCAAGGCATAAAAGAGATATGAGGACATGTAGAAATATTTATTGATAGCAAAGCTTGATATAATATCATGCAACCTATCATTGATAAGAGTTGCCTAGTCTAGATATTATCATCCAACACAAATAATCCGAAAAAAGAAAAATATCCATTCTTCAAACTCATGGGTATTCACATTACCCCTCAATCGGTGCAATAATATAATAATGTCTAAAATTTCATCTTTGAAGTGTGATCTATGCAAATTCTTGGGCAACAAGAAACAATATAAATTGAATGGATGTCAACTTTGTTACTAGGGATAAAATATCGCTATAATCCATTCCATTAATTTGGGAATATCCCTTCCCAACCAATATCTCCTTGTTCTTCTCAACATTACCATCAAAATCTAATTTCTTTTGAACACCCATTTGCATCCAACATGCTTTCATCGATCAAACAAAGATACTAGGTACCATGTGCTATTTTTATTCAAAGTATCCATCTCCTCATCCATGGCCACCTTTAAGGACTTTGCACCATCCATATGAATATCATCCTTTATAGTCCTAGTCTCATTAGTGTTAGTAATCAAAGAAAAAATACATCTCAAATAAGAGGGAATATACCTCTTTAGTTGTCTTTGTCAAGTGGTCCTCCTTAATGACTAAGGTGGAGGTTTTATCTCTTCTTCATTAATATTTAAAATCTCTCTTCCTTTTTAGGCACTTCATGGGATTCGAGTTCAACCTTCTCAATCTTTGGGGTTAGTTGAACCACATCTTTCTTTCTATCCTTCTCCAGTTGCAATATCATGGAAGAAGACTTAACTTCTCTAAAGATAACACTTCTTTTACATAAAACTATCTTAGTCACATGGTCCCAAAGCTTGTATCCATTCACACTAGCACCATAGCTAATTAAAATACATTTTACATCCTTGTTCTCTAATTTTGACCACTTATCCCTAGGCACATATGCATATGAGTATTCCTTGCAACCAAAGACTCAAAGATGTATTTGAGGGAATTTTGCTTGACCATACCTCCATAGGTGTCTTATCAACGAGAGTTGATGTAGGAGACCTATGAAATAGGTAGAAATTTGTGGCAACTAGTTCTACCAAAAAAAAAATGTTTCATGTAAGACCCATTCAACATACTTCTTGTTCTCTCCAACAACATCCTATTCATTCTTTCTCCAACTTTATTTTGTTGAAGGGTGTACAAAGTTGTTTTATGTATTTCTATCTTGTGGTCCTTATATGATCTATCAAAATCTACTAAACTAAACTCACCACCATTATCAATCCTCAAAACCTTAATCTTCCTACTAGTCTATTTTTTTACAAGAGCCTTAAACTCTTAAAAATTACCAAAGACTTTAGATTTACTTATAAGAAAATATACCCATGTCTTTCTATTGTAATCATTAATGAATTTAAACATAATATATATTTAGAAATTAAAAGAAAATTAACATGAACAAATACATTAGAATGGGTTAAATCCAACACCCCAAAAGATTTATGAGAACTAGAGTAAAAATGAAAGTAGGTTGTTTTCCATATACACAATGTTCATATAAATCAAATTCAAAATTTCAATCATTTAACCCTCAAAAATGTTTTTAATTTTTGGGGTCCTTAAACCCTTCTCAACTATTTGAACCATCCTTTGGTTCCATAACAATGTTTTCTCTACTAGTAACTTAGTCTTTAAGGTATGAGCACCCTTAGGTACCCAAAAAACATGACCATCAAAATTTGACACGATACCTCTTTATTGCTTGATCCAATGGTAAAGGTGAATATTTTGTAGATCTCTTCATTTTAGGAATTGAAGAATCATTATGTTGAATTGCGTATGCATATAGCTAAAAAAAGTGCCAATTTGAACACCCTTAGTAATAACTATAGCTCCTCTAACCATCTTGCACCCTCCATTGCGAAAATAAACTACATACATGCATCATTCAATTTATTTATAAAAAGTTGCTTCCTTTCCAAACTAGGGGTATTGTACGTCGTTGATCCCATTTACCCATTCATTAGGGAATTGAATTAGGAATCTACCATGACCAATAATCTTCAAATGAGAATCATCTTCTAGATAAACCTTCACACCATCATATTCTTCATGTTTTGTAAACCAACCTCAATATGAGGTCATGTGAAAAGAGGCATCATAATCTATCAACCATACACATTTTGATGCATGATTAGCTAAGAAAATGAAAAAATATCACCTTCATCTTGGGAGGATCTCTCAAAATCATCATTAAAATCTACCTTTTTTTTCTTTTTCTTCTCCTCCTTACAATCTCTTCTCCTCCATATGTTGATCCTTCTCCACTTTCACTCCCATATAGTGCAACTGGGTAACTATCATATTGAAGGTGTTTATATGTTTGCACGCATACCTACCATCCTTAATCTTAAGGGTATACAACTTCTTTCTTGGGAAAATATTATTCACCAGGGATTTAGCTTGATAAATTTCTCCAATATTTCTCTAAAGATTCATTATGATACTCTCTTAATGCATATTCAAAAACACCAAATCAACCAAATCAAGTCTAATAAGACCATTTTATTTTCTATCCATCTTGTCCCAGTCATGTTTTTATGTAGTTGTAGGTTTGGATCCGGATACTACAACCCATAAATCTTGATCTACAAGTACATCCTCTATCTTGAGATTCTACAACTCAAAGTTTGTGCTTGCAAACTTCTCCATCTGTATCCTTGATGTGCTTGCCATCTCTTCCTACAATAAGATAAAAGCCATCTGTATGTAAGATCCTACTAAGATGAAGATTAGTACAAAAATTCTCTACCCAACACCTAGAATATAAGGTGATTAGGCTTTGATACCAAATAAAAGGAAGCAAGATATGTGTAAATTCTTCCTACATTAATATATGAGGAAAGTGTTGTTCAAGTTTTAGTATATTAACAATTACATAAACTAGAAACACATTTAAATAGAAAATAAATAATAAATACCATAAGTGTACATAGGGAAAACCCTTTTGAGAGAAAATCCCCACACTCCAAAGCAACTCAATGTATTATTTAGTAAACAATGATTAAAATACACTTGCAAATAAAGCCTTCACAAGAGTATCACTAGCTAGATATCTAGAGGAATTATTAATACAACAATATATGTAAAAACATACAATCAACCTCCATCTCAAGCACCTAATATATAGGAGACACAAAACCTAAGACCATCAAATGGTAATTAGAAACCCAAGAGGTAAAACTACCGAAAATTGGTGCTAAAATTATCCCCCAATCAAAAGTGCTTTATGATGCATCATCATGTGTATCATAAGTCTCTCAATGTGTGTAAATCACCTTTACAACTCTTTTATGTGTTGAATAACTTTTTACAATTTTCATAAAAACTTTAAGAGCCCATAACTTTTGACCTGATGGGCCGATTGGGCCCATATTTTATTTTAAATTAAAGTAATCAAAGAGATCTATGTAACAATCATCCTTGTAGGTGATGTTGAGTAATCGATAATTTTTATTTTAGAAAAAAATAACCTTGTAGCCCAAAAATTGAGTCTCCATTTTATACCCAAAAATCACACCTTTTGTAATATTAACATTAGTTGTAAGGTTGAGAGATATCTCCCAATATTTAGTGCTAGAAGTAAATAATGGACATATGACCTTGCAACATCATTTGAAAGATACCAATTATACATGGTTAGGATGAATGTTGAGTACAATAAATATGAGCCATGTACTAATTTAAATATGGTTTGTAATCATGGACCTATTGTGCTTAGTGTCTCCAGGTTTGTCCATGCCTACTTTGTAGTCACAAAAGGATTGTTTAGTCACATGGTGGAGGAAATTTTTGGTCATCACTATTGTTTAAGTGTTCTTAGCTACTGCATTGAATTTTGAAACCCTTACTTTCTTGGTTATAAATAAAGGAACATATCTTTGCAACCCATATTCTATGTTTGTATTAGTTATTTTTTGTAATCTCATGCTTTGGATTGATAATATCTACACGGGTAGTTATAGCTTTGTAATTTTAGGAACATGTTTTCCTTGATGTTGTTTGTAGATGATTTCACCTCTTGGGGTCATGAAGTGAAATTAGTTTAGGCTACAAATTTCTATTTGGACATGAATTATGAGCAACATATGATTGTTACAATCATATTCCAACTTGTACAATGCTATTTTCAAATATATTTTTCAAGCACCCACTACTTTTTGCATTGATTTTATGACCCCCAAAAAACATAATCCACACTAATTTTATAAGGGTACAACTTAAGGCATCATGGTAAAAATATTTAGGGCACAAGGACATTTTTATGATAATTATCAAGGAGATTCAAGCATAAGTTTGAGCATGCTAATGTCATAGTCTAAAGGAAAAGAGATAGAGTTTTACTCCACCTTCCATATTAAGGAAGGAAGTTGTGTATACAATACAAAGAAACCTCAAGTATTTCAATGAACATGATGAAAGAAGCTCAAATTCATATTCATCTTCACAAGGATACAATCTAGGTAGAAGAGAAAGAAGTGATGCTCACATTTTTCAACTAGATTGTATGAGGAAAAATATTGAGTCTGCTACCCAAATAATGTCTAA
Source organism: Sequoia sempervirens (assembly GCA_007258455.2). Taxonomy (NCBI): domain Eukaryota; kingdom Viridiplantae; phylum Streptophyta; class Pinopsida; order Cupressales; family Cupressaceae; genus Sequoia; species Sequoia sempervirens. The sequence continues at coordinate 131,096,406 of VDFB02373365.1, read as the reverse complement.
CTTTGGAATGATTATCATCATTGTTGCTAGTTATTATCTTAAATCATTTAAAACCACTTAGATGTTGTCCATTATGGGATTGAGTAAAATATACCATACAAAGTCAAAGAAAAATTATTTTGGAATCATCCACCCTATTAAGGAAATTATGAGCTCCATAAGGAGATCTCAAGGAGGACTTCAAATGAATACTAGAGTCGTGCAACATAAGGGTGGTGAAGTAACTCACAAAGTAGATACTTGTGAAAGGAGTCACCAACAAAAATGTGGAGGTAAACACATGTGGTAACATTAGGTCTTGTTGGTGTTTATATATATTTTCATTCATCATCATGTCAAAACAAGACATATAAAGGATTCGTTGCTTCCACTATTTGACCCAAGTCAAAGGTGGAGAAATTTAGGATAGGGATCCATCATAAATTATTTGGTTCATTTGAGAAACCTACCTATAGAGGAGGATACTTGGAAGAATCAATAAATACTTGTGATTGTAGAGAATTTTAGACAAGAGGAGACAAAGGCTTGAACTTACAATTGCTTGAGCGAAGCAAATTTGAGTGGGTTAGACTTGTCATGTCCCCTTTTCCATAAATTATGTTGTGGTCCAAAATCCCCATTTCTATCACCAATGTCCCCCTAATCTAAATTAGTGTACACTTTTTTCCCTTTCATCCCTTGTGCATCTATTTAAGATCTCCACAATCTCTAAGTATGGAGGCATAGCCAATTTTCCAAGTTAATGTAAGCCATCAAATTTATGGATTTTCCCTTTTTGACATGACTTTCTTCCAAGTCCATTTTATTCTATACTTCTGTCAAGGTTTCAACCTTCCCCATTCAAGCATTCCTCATGACCATCACTTGCCTTGATTCCTTTCTCTTGTAAGCTATCAAACTTGTCCATCTTTTCATACTTCTTTACCAAAATATGCTCCTTCACACACCTTTATTAGAGTCAAACTTCCTCTCACTAGAATGGGTTCCTTTTGAACCTTGATCCTTATTTGGTGGTATGAGTCACAAGGGATCCCCAATGCCCCAACTCTAACATTTATTATTTCTCACTATTCACCTCACCTACCTCCTTACACAACTAGACATATATTAATACATAGGGTTAGAAGGGTTCTAACAAGAATGAAAGTATCATTTAATGATAAGGATGTGGCTCCATGTGTATATCTATTTGTGAAAACAAAGAAGACAACTTTAACTACCATTAATGAGGTATTTATTATTTCAAACCCTAAGTGTTCCTTATCATTATGGTCAAGGATAATTATAGTTCACAGGGGACATTCCTCCATACCTCCCAAGCATATTTCCATACACATAAGTATGGTTCCAAGCATGAATCAAGGGAGAAATGATGCTCAAATAGTATGAGTAGTTCTTTCTATGTAACAATCTTGAGATGGTAATCATTATTGTAAAATTTGATGCCCTTTTTGGAACGAAAAGTAGAGAGGATCACAAAAAACCCACAACAAACACTACCCAAAAATTATAGTGAAAACTTATTATTTAGGTGTTTAGATCTAAGGAAGAAAACCCACAGGTCTATGGAGATCAAAGGATGAAACCCCTATACATATAGTGTTAGAGGAAAAAACCCTTTGACTAAAGGAACAATCTCACCTAGAGGTCACATTCGAGCTTTAAAGGCAATGGTTACCAACGACATCCTTGCTCTTTCTATTGTCTTGACCTATTGTTGTAGTGTGTGGGTCATTTTTCCAACATGTTGTAAGGGAAATCTAGAAATCTCCCCTTTAGCCATTGAGGATATTTGTAAATCTTATCACTATTGTTAATAGAAGTTGTTTAAATTTGGTGTAAAAAATGTAAGAAAATTATATATGTGTATTGCTTAAACTTGTGTCAAAATAAAATGCATCTTAAACTTGCAAAAAATTAATTATTATTTTTAATTATAGAATATTTAAATTATATATTATTGGAATACATATCTACAACTCTTAGGTTAGTGGCTTATTGCCTCTTTGGAAGAATCAAAGATAAGGCCCTTAGACTATATTTGGCCACATGGAGACATTTACAACTAGAGTTTATTTCTATGTTTTGGCCAAGAACCATCTAGTGTGTACTTTATAGCCTTGGTTGACATACATTCTATGCCTTATCTTTGATGCCCACTACTTTCCTTGGTTATTCAATCCAAAGGTTCACATGCCATCTTCATATATACATTACCTTATTATACTAAAATATTAGGAGTTACACACATTCATAACATTTGGCTACATTTTAATCCTTCCATTACAAAGGCTATTTATTTAAATAATACACATTTGCTTCCCTTTAAAGGGTAAATTTCTCCCTTAACTAAGGGTCTTTTCAAATAATCTTATTTTAACTCTATTTTATAGGCACATAACATTTTCCCCCCTTTTAATTACAAAGGTTAATATAATTCTAATTTAACACTTAGGAAATATGTCTCATTATAGTATAACACTATGTTTGTTGCTCCAAGTAGTAGTTATCACTTCTTCTACCCTAGACATTGTCCTACTTCAAATTGCAAGTGAAATTTGCCTATTATTTTTTTGATCATAGATAATTCATATATATTTTAAATGCTTAGTATATGCTACTCATTACTTTTTTTCCCCAAGTTTCAAGATGAAACACTCATACAAGGGAACATATACCAAAAAATGACATCAATACCTTATTTGTATCTTTTTTATGAGTGTGTATATCTACTTTCATGTTGATTGCCCAATTATACTTTTATATGCATCCTTAAAGTTAGTCATGCAAATAAAAGTGAGGGAAAAATAAACTGGTGAAATTTGTCTACCTTACATTTTTTCCCTTCATTTTGGGTTCACTTTAACTTGATTGTCCTTTATGCAACCACAAATGTACAAGTGGAATGATTTGTATTGAAACCTAAGACTTACCTAATTCCATTTGCATTAATTCATAGAGAGCAGTGTTGACCTTCAATCTATCCATTTATTGCTCAAATTTTGATTCACAAGTGGGATTGATCTAAGTCATTTGCATAATTTTTGGACTTGAACGCTGAATTTTAAATTTTATATTCAAATGTGGGCCTCTGTTCCCCCTTTCCCACTAGCTCTTATGTGTTAATCTGAAGTGTGAAATGTTTTAGTTATCGCCATTGGAGTTGTATTTAAGAACTAACCCAAATTCATTTTCTACATCAAAGAGTCATTCTAGAGCTTGCACTACAACTTGAATCAACATTTCAAGAGCATCAATATTATATTATTTGCCTACACCAACATATAGGGTATATTGCATGATTGTTGGTTGTCTAGAATTGCAATAACAGACATGGTAATGTTTACAAACACATTTGAAGGGTTTTCTAGGTAGGGGATTCTTTGTGTAGTCAAATTCCTAAACATGGAGAATCCTCTACTTTGAAAACTCATCAAAGATGTTCTTAAACATTGCTAGACATGTTATTTCAAGTCTAGACATCTAGATGAAACTTTTGTTGTAGGGATTAGGAATCACAAATATCAAGTTCAAGCTCATAGATCGTAATTCACTTATGTATATAAGATCCAAATTCACACTTGTATATTTGATTGAATTCATTTCTACATTAATAAATCTAAACTTGAATATAAACTAATCAAAGTTTAAAAATGATCTAATTCATATTTCATTGTTCTACTTCTAATACAACAATAAATACATACTTTAAAATTACTATTCAAAAATTATAATCAAAACATTAAACAACTATCTATTAACCACTTAAATCAAATAAATATTTTTCTTTCTTGTAATTTCCAATCTTTTAATTTCTACTATGATAATCTATTACAATTTTTAATTAAACATCAAATTAAATTACTTTAGATTCCTTATATCTAATCATTTGTTTTATTTGTCCACAAGACTACATATGTTGATCAGAATGGAGAATCCAACAAAGTAAATCTTAAAGGAAGACTTAGCATTAACACTATCGCCCTTCAAAGCATCAAAGGTAGCAAAATGATATTTCCTTCCTTTGAGAGGATATCCCCAAACCCCAACCGCCCAATGATAATCGAGCAATTGGCCACACCAACAAACACGCTAATTTATTCAAATCTTAATGGACCAAAAAAATAAAATTTTCTCGGGAAAATATCTGTGTGGACTCAACGTCCGCTCTTCCTTCATTATCCATACACCATATTATCTAATCCTCGTGTCTGTACATGTTTGATGCATGTGCTGGGATCGATCTCCTGATCTCCTTGGTGGCCCTTTCCTTGTATTCAATGTTCAGCTGTAAATCTATCACTATAATTTCGACAACAGAATCTTAATTAGGGGCAATAGCCCTTAATGAGGGTGTAAAGGGGTGAATTGGCCGAATTGGCTTTATTTTAGGGTTCAATTGAAAGAATTTAGGGAGGTTTTGATCGGAGGCGATGCAGGAAATAATGATACGTTGCGAGAATTCTGTGTATGTGAGAAATTTTGAGTATTTAATACACATTGGTCCTGCGCTTGAGAATTTGTTTGTTTATTATGGCGGCGGATGGTGCCCTGCGACATAATTTTTAGTTGATAAGCGAGTAAATTAAGTAATTAAGGTGTTGCATAAGCATTCAAGGTTTATATCTAAATTCTGTTTGGCAGCGGCAATAACGCACAGGGGCCGAAGGTAGGAGTGTATACAAAGTGTACATTTATTGTGCATGTGTAGATAGGATTTTGTACGCTTGTGTGTTGTAATTGTGTAGGTGTATGTTTCGTCTGGCATTTTCTGTCTCCTAATCAGCCTTGTTGCTTTTATTCTTGACTTAGAAATGTATGATTGGGCGCACTGTGGGGACTGCCTACAGAAATAATTGTCCGTGTAGAGTATGGCCTGTACTTCGTTGGTATCGGGTGAGCAATGAAGATTTTAGAGACTTGCATGTAATTTCAATTTTATTTTTTAAACGTTTGGAATTTTGTTTTTCCACTGTGCTTCATATTTCATAATGTAATATCGTTTTTCATCTTCAGGTGATTTTAGCTGTATTGATATCGAGTCAATATTCATGTCATTTCAAGCTATCCATAATAATTTGGTTATCATGGAAGCTGACAGTGCCATATAAATTGCAAATTTTAGACCATAAGGCAAAAACTTATACTAAAAACTTGTCTTTGATAAGCTCCTTTCAAGGAATCAATTTAAATTCAAGACAACCCTTCTTGCAATTTCAAACCATCAGTATGAATATTATTATATTGGCTATTGCAAAAGCTCACAATGCCATATGAATAGCAAATTTTAGGTTGCAAGGCAAAATATCTGACTAGAATTCCCATTTAGTCTTTAATAAAGCCATTAATACGAATTTGGTTATACTGACATACATCAATAGATCACAACAGACACAACACAGCTCAGATGGTCCTTCTCAGGGAAACATTTTACGCCAATTAGTATTTTAATAATTAATTTTAATGTTAATTTCCATGGATCAGCTAGAATTTGAACTTAGAACCTCCCATTTGCTGCGTTGGTGCTCTACAATTGGAATGCTCATCCCTTTATGGTCTAGATTGTGGAATTTTCTTCTCCTTAGGCTACTTTTCAGTCATTGGTGTTCTTAGTAGAGCTCTGATGTGTTAATTTCCATGGTTCAACTAGGTTTTGAAACTAGGGCCTACCATGTGTTGCTGGGGTGCTCTATCACTGAGCTAATCACCACTTTACTGTCTGCAATGTGGATTTTTATTTCAATATTCAAACCATCAATACACACTTGGCTTCATAATCTACATTAAAACCTCACTACAGTATCACTGCATTATATAAAGAACAACATATTTTCATCTATAACCATCCATTTTGGGAAACTTTTGTACTAGAATTGAAGTTCTAGCGTGTAATATCAAGCTATTATTATGAATCTGGTTATATCAATGTAATGGTAAGCTGAAAGGTCACACCATCAAAATTTAGAGAATTACAATCCTTTTTGGGGAAGCAAGGTATTAGGATTTAACCTTTAACAGCCAATTTCACTATCAGTATAAATTTGGCTATATCAACTTACACTGACAGATAATAAAATCTCTTAGATATGATAGTTATTAAGATTCCACAGTCCATGACGGTAATATAAGGCTCCTGGAAAGACATGTTCAATAGTTTTTGTGATACAAAAAAAGTCACTCAGGTCTTTCCAGAAGCCTTATCCTATCTTATGGATATCTTAATTCAGACTATACCAAACTTTTTGGGGAAAATGTTGTACCAGAATTTAGTCTTCAATGGATAACTTCTTTCGATGAATGCAAACCGGGTCTTATCAAATTATATTAAAATCTGATAGCATTGTATAAAACCATAATATTGAAATAGAATTTAGTCGCTATCATCTAAATTCACAACCAATATGTTTACATCATTTTACACTGAAAACTTACAACAACATATAAATAGAAGAATTTAGAGAATTATATTAATTTTGAGGTGATATTGTACTAGATAATAATGGGTAGGTTATACCAATGTACACATAAAGAATGCAAATAAATAACAAATTATAAGAGTCATTTTTTGGGAAATATTTAAGCAGAATTTAGCATTTAATATATAACTTCAAGCCAGTAATATGAAATTGGTTACAGTGAAAGTACACTGAAATCTCAAAGCATTATATAAGTAGCAAATTTTAGAATATGACTCTCCTTTTTGGGGCAAATATTGTACCGTATACTCCAGCTTTTAGCAGCTAGTATCAACTCATAAATATGAGTTTGGTTATATCAATGTACTGACAACTCTCATAATATAAATAGTAAAATTCAGACTATAGCAACCTTTTTGGGGAAGTTTTATAGCATAGAATTTCGTTACTGATCATATGGAAGAGTTCAAATACTTAGAATGCCTCAAAATAAACTCAAAAAGCTGATTCTTAAGTCAAATTTTGGGTCCTACTCAATTTGTTTAGTTGGATTTTGTTTGCTCATTTTGTGGTAGATAATTCACATTGTTTAAGGGCTCATTTTCTTTATTGATTATGTGCAGTATCCCTTGAAGCCGTGAATGTTTGTAAGGTAATAAAAGTTGACGGAGGCAACAGATCCGAGTGCAATATTTTATCATGTGCTTGGAAGGCACCAAGGATATTGAGTGGATCTCTTGCTAGTACAACACAAAGAAGATTAAAGGGGAGAAATGTTAGTCACCAATATGTTGGTTATGTAAGTATTGATCCTTAGCACAATTAAATCATTTTACTGATTATGCACTTATTTCCAAATTACTGCCAAAGGAATATTTGTTGAAAGCTTTACTGGATTGGATGATGTTCATTTGGTGCCTTAGGTACTGAAATTGTGGTTTTGTTTGGGCTTATTCAATATGAAAATGCTTTTTATTTGTTTGTTCAATCTGTCAAAATGTTTTTCCAAATGTGCATATGGTGGAATGAATAGAAAAAAGGATTAGTTTACGGTGGCAAGGAATAAATTATGTGATTTTTGTATATAATTACAACAAATTGAATTTCAATTTAATCATTTGTAATTTTTTTGATTCAATTACAATTGATTGAATTTTTTGTTTATTGCTCTTGCTAATAAAACAAATACTTGAATTAATGAAAGAAATAACAATGGATACTAGATTGAGGAGTAAAAGTATATCTTTATTTGCACATGAAGTTATTACAGAAGTAGACTTGAGATGGTCGGCCAAGGATCAAACTACCTTTCCTGATTACACAAAGGCTATTTAAATGACTTGACAGTTGCCACAAGAACACAACTGTCTATCAACTGACTCCTATGACTACTCAAAAGCCGAAAACCAATTAATACATAGTCTCATTGATATCAACTTGAGCAAAAGCATCTTGAAACAAGACCTCTATTCCACAAAAATTATCTCCAAATCCTATAATTTTCATTATAAGAAGAAAAAAAGTCCAATCAATTGTATCATATGTTTTTCAAAGTCAATGAGAGCCATGCACACATTTTGCTTAGAATCTGTAACCCAAGTCATACCCTCTCAATTGGCAATGAGATTATCCAAAATGAATCTATCTTCAGTAAACCTAGTTTGATTATTAGAAATGATCTTAGGAAGTGTCCTATTTACTCTTAGAGCAAGAATCTTAGCCATAGTTTTGCAGGAAACATTGAGTGTTATAGGTCTGAATTTTTTATTTGAGTCCCATCTCCATCTTTAGGGATGGGCTTTATCATCCCCCTCCATCTTTAGGGGCTATCCATTTTTTTGATAGCTTTAAAATTTTGTTGAAAAACCATCATAACTAGGGGAATTTTCAACATCCAACACATTCATTGGCATAGTTAATCTCATCAAGAGTAATGCAATTGTTTAGAGAGAAGGCTTCACTAGGAGAGTTTTGAAAGGCGCTACTTTAGCACAAAGCTCTCTATTTCTGACTACCTATTATGAGGATTCATTGAATAAAAAGAGATTTTTGGAGAGATTAAAAAAGGCTTGCCTAATCTCCTAGGGGTTAGAGGAGATATCCCCCAACATCAATGGCTGCCATTCTCTCTCTCAATTGCTTAGATTTAAGAATTTTAAAGAAATAGCTAGTTCCATTATCTCCCTACTTAAGTGAAGTCTTGATCTAATTTTTGGCCCCTTGGGCAACATAATTCTGTTAAATTCTAAAGACATGCTTACAACTAATAAGTTTCTCTTTAAGATCTATATAAATAGGATCATCTTGCTTATTGGACTTAAGCTCAATGAGTTTTTCTTGAACTGATCTAGCTAGAAATTTACTCTTTCTAGCCTTCTCTCTATCATGAATTGATGAATGAATTGCATCAATGAGTTCTGTTTCCCTGTACTAGAATTGGAGGAGGTAGTATGATAAGACCCAAAGACTTTTAATCTTGTCAAGAGAATGATTATCTTTTAGGTGGGAAATGTTAAGCTTGTACAATCCTTTAAAGGACTCCTTGGCAAGAGGCCTACTAGAAGCCAATTGAAACTCTTCCTCAACAAGATGTTAGTCAAACATTATAAAAGGGAGAACAATGACCTCTATACCATCGACAATAGGAGAGACCATAAAGCTATCCTTGTTAAGATAAAATCTATCAATTCCAGAAAATACCCTTTTATTGCCACTTTGGTTATTGCATCAAGTAATCCAAATAGCTCTATTGCATTCCTTCCCCTTCCACAAAGGATTAAAAATGTATAAAATTCTTTTCATTTTAGACTAGATGAATAGCTTATCCCCTTCCATTCAAATTTAGACCCCCTAACTTGTCATCTTTGTGCTCAACCTTATTAATGTCCCTCCCACAACCCAAGGAACCTTTGGAAGAGAATAGGCAATCTAGTTCGACAATCCAATCCTATTCCTATAATCATTTTGGGCATACACCAAGTAGAGACCAAAGTGAAAGTCATTAAGGAAACAACAACCTAGGTTAGTCTATAACAAGGAGAGAACCCTTGGCTAATCTCTTTCAAACCACTCCTTGCTAAGAAGCACAACATAACCTTCCCTCCTCATAGGATGGGAAGTACAAACACTAGTAGCCCTAGGTCAAATGTATTTAAGTGTGCATTCCAAGATGAACCTCTCAACTTTAACTTCTTGCAAAAGGACAGAATTCAAAGCTACTCTAGACTTACAAAACATTCTAACTACTACTCTCCAATCTTGGGCTTCTAGCCCTCTTACATTCCAACTTACAATCTTTATAGTCATTTATGAGGGGGGAGAGCTTGCTGCCCTATTTATATAGTCTTTCAAACCAAGTGGGAGTTTTTTCATATTTCTTGTTTTTTAGAGCTCCAATTGACAAGATTGGAGGAACCACCAAATCTCTTTTTTTAGACTTGCTGCCCTATTTATATAGTCTTTCAAACCAAGTGGAAATTTTTTCATATTTTTTGTTTTTTAGAGCTCCAATTGACAAGATTGGAGGAACCACCAAATCTTTTTTTAAAATTCCTCCATGTAGAATTATGCATCACAAACCATAGGTTTTAGGCCAGCTCTCATTTGCTATGACTTCAGAAGCTTCACCTACAACCACCTTTAACCTTTAAGACCTTCCATTGGTATTTGTAGAAACATGTCAAGTCCTTGCACAATAACGCTAGGGTTCCCTTTGTTAGGGGCCGCTAAGGAATCATGGGAGTCAGAAACAGTCTTGTCACTAGATAAGAGGAGAGAATCTTAGACAATGTCCCTTTTAACAATTTTAGCACTGAATAGGTCCTTCTTACTAACAACTAAACCTCTACCAGCCTCCCCACCTAAATCATGGTGACTCTGGTAACTAAAGGAAACTAGAGGTTCAATTGACACCAATATAAATTTATACTCAGTAGATGTTGAAGAAACTATTAATTATAGAGTTCTATTATTTAATTCATTGGAGACTTCAATGGAGTTAGAGTTATCCTGGTTACTTACCATATCCTATTCAAACAATACCTTGTCAAAATGCAAAGCCCCCTTTTTATCAAGATCTATAGGGAATGAAACCTTAATACCCACCTTCCTACCACTATTAGGGCAGTCCTTTCAGAGGTGCCCATGTTTATTACATAAGAAGCAAGAGTTCAAATCTCCAAGTCCTAAAATCTCACATTGAAACAACTTGCCATGAGCTAAACAAGTGATACTCTTAGGAGCTGATTTGGATATAGAAGATCTTGTGTTGCAATTGGCTCCACAATATGGAACCCTCATATCAATGTTAGGGTTCCATGGAAGAGCTCTAAAGATAGACCTTCCCATGTTCGAAAAGGGTTTGGCCATAAACTTTCTTCTGCATACTTTTGGTTTTGGAATAAACTAAAAAGGACCCTTTTGCACCGTACAACAGAAAGAAACATAAACACCTAATTTTTTCCCCAAAACCAGCTGTCAAAAAACCTTTGTGAAGGCTAGGAATCTTGATGTAAACACACAAAGAAAATTTCAACATTCTTAGGCCTTTCCTCTTTTTATCCATAACATCTAACATTTCTTGGTTATGGCAGATTGACAAAACTCTTACTAGAGGTAGAAGGATCCTTAATTTTATTAACTTTTAGAGCTTCACACAAATAATAAAATTGCTTGCTATTCATTGTTCCAAACCATTCAAACCATTACATATATTAAGGAAATCCTTCCTTAAATTTCTCATATGGTTGTACCTAATTCATAAATTAGCAAGTTGTTAAAACAACTTGTAACCGATACATACCAATATGAGCACTAAACATAGATTTCATAACAAAATTTTTCTCTGCAGAGTCCCCTATCAGTGTCCTGCTTGCAAGAGGTCATCCCTTTGTCTATAACCAGCAGAAACTGCAAACTGTGTTCCCTTAGGCACATAATAATCTCCTTATACTGTAGGGCTTGTTTAAAAGATTTCTTAAAACTGTGGACATTTCACTCTTCTCAGGATGATTTGTAGAAAGTTAGAAACATTTTTCCTTTTGTTTTAATACCTTCACTTCCATAATTACATCTTGTATAACAGCTGATGCATCCATCCAAACCAAATGCCAAATATGATCTAGGGTTATAACATAGCTTTCTCTCAAGATCAAATAATAAGGCTCACCATGTGAGATGGTAGTGAGATACACTAAACAAAAAGTGGATTCAATAGATTAGAACAAAAAACAAAAACTCAAAAACCACACATAATACCACAATGAGGAACCTACAGAAAACCTAAGAGAAAGATGATGTGACCAAAGAGATATAGGGAACCAAAAGGGCCAATTGTGCAAAGTTGAAAGAAAGCTTGGAAAAATTCTCACGAAGGATGGATGACTCTTCATCCTCCAACCTCAAGCTCCAAGCTCTCCTTCCTTTCCCTCCATTAAAAAATTATAAAAATTAAAATAGATAAAGATCAAAATTAAAAAAAATCCAAAGGTCAGGCATTGTATTTGGCTAAAGGTGGTTCTTATCCTCACACTGCAATGGAGAAGCCAAATATGCCAATTACAGTCTCATATTGCTTAAGCTGGTGTTGTGTCAAATCATCTTGATTATCGCAAAACTCTCCTTTGAAGGCACTATAGAAGTCCTCCCTTGAGCTCATGATCCTCTCTATGGACCAATAATAAATAAATCATAGTTTAAGTAAGCTCCAACAGAATGTGTTGGGTAATGGAGCGTTGCTTATCAATGATTTTGCAACCAGAAGAGGCTGTAACCTCATAACCAACCTAGGAATTTCAAAATGTTTCTTTTGCCATGATCATAGCCTCATATGTTTGTGAAACCAATCTGCTGATGGCCACCGATTAGGAATCTACTCTAACAAGAGATTATTTAGGGCTGGGAAAGTAACATATAAAAGCTGATACAGTAGGATGCTGCTACTGAGTAAAACTAATAATAATAACACTTTATGAGCTCAATTCTAATCATAATGAAGAAAATAGATTTACATGTGCTTTTACACAAAGAAAATTAAGCTGCAAGTATCTTGCTAATAGCTGAGCAATTGCCAAATTTCTTCATCTTTCTGTCCATTTGCAAATGATGAATCTGCTATAACAGCTAGAAGCCTAGATCTGTAAATCTGAAGGAAAAAATGAGATCTGCCGAGATAATTGGCTGTTCTAACTAGATTTTCTACCGTTACAACTCTAGAACTGCTGGTCCAAGTGAAACTCTATAGCAATAATGTAAACTGTTTTTCTTGAAGATAACAAATGGAAGGAAACAAAAATTGTAATGAATCCAATATGTTTCACTAGGAGTCTTGACATAAATGAATGTTGAAATCTTGAATATGAACAAAGAATAAGTATATTCTAGGAAGATAGAATACGGATAAAGCATAATATTTGTTTACAAAAACAGGATAAGAATTAAGTGTAAGAGAAGGATACAGGGAGGATAGGGTTATTTTGAAGGTAATATATCTTAGGAATGGCTAAATTGATAAGGGAAGGCTTCCTTGTAAACAAGTATGTGGTAATTAAGGTTGTTGTTTGGTGTATACATTGTTTGTTGTTTATTAACTCGTAATGATGAAATCATGAACCTGAATATGAAACATCTTTTCTTGTAGAAAGTTGAGTGAATTGTTGTTTTTCTGTAACATGTAATAAAATCTAATAATGCCTGAATATGTGTGAACAATTAATTATTTTTCTTCTACATAACTCATGTATTACTGAATAGATTTCACTTTGTGAGCTTTGACAGACATTTTAGTTGTTTTATGGAGACTTAGATGCCTGGTGGATCTGCTACAATTTTAATTTGTATGTAGACTAACTTGTCGAATCTATCTTTTTCCAAGAAGGTTGTGTGTACTGATGAAGTCCTTTCTGCGGGAGAATCATATGGCAAACATGTTGATGTAGAAGATTCCAAATTGCATATAAGCTTCAAGGCAAGAGCTCGTACAAAGTGGAGATTATATTGTTCGTCTCAGTCCAGTCCAAAACACACTGATACAGTTAGTATTAAAACACTGTGGGAGGTGAGATACTTCTATGCATGAACCTTTTAGTTGATTATATCATTCAGAATTTCTTTTCTAATCCTGAAGAGATAAATGAGTTCCTTTTGTAACCACTCTTCTTTCATTCCCTCATCCCCAACTTCATTTTTTTTTGTGATTTATGTGGTACATTTGGCTAATTGCTGATAATTTATTCTATTTATTAGTATATTATCTGGATTCTGTATAGATAAAAATCTTGAAGTTTCCTTTGGCTAGATTTTGAAACCTTTACTCATGTCTTTGTCTTCAAACTTTTATTCATGACGAATGTATTCTTTCAGTCTCTTAAACAAAAAAAGTACATGTAAGACATATCATGTGCTTGATGTAATGGCAAATTCTTATTTTGGTAATGTTCAATTTTCTTCAATTATGTGAGTTAACCACTAGATCAGTAGATACCAGTGTAAATAAATTATCCTTTAGAATTGTGTGAATAATTGAAATGTATTCTATAATGTGAAATCTATGACTGATTATGTTCTTTGATTTGCAACTACTAGGCATAAATAGTGCTAACTTGTTTTAATGTAAGGGGCACATGTAATGGTGGCAAAATTACACCAAAGTGGGCTGTCCTGATTTCATATGGGTCAAGCTTACTTGCAGGGGTTGTTAGATGTTTCTAGCATTTCCTCACATAGTTTTTGTGGCCTAATTTGTCTACTAAGTTTTTCTATTTGATTTTAAAGTGCTCTTTTGAGCAGGGTGGGTCGAAATGGATTAGGCTTTTGAGGTTTATTCCAGGGCCACTTTCTTTTATGCCATAGATTTTCTATGTTAACTTTGACACTTCAGAATCTGTAGGTTACTAAAGTTGTTCAGGTATATTGTTTTCAACATTGTGCTGGTATTAATTATGTACCTGTAAATTGATAAATTTTCTGGATAATGTGTTAAATTCAAAACTGAATTTTTGCATGAATTATATTGACCATAAGATTTATGGCCTTTTATAATTACCATTTTTGTATTACAAACTTTTGTTCCAGGGTCTCAAACCAACTATTTCGTATCTGCCATCCAAACATCTGCAGTTGGTTGAAGATGCTTTGAAGGTATATTTCTTTTGCGTGTAATGATGGCAGGATTTCTCCCCCTCCATCCCCTTTATGAATTGTCTTCAACTTCCTTTCATGAGAGAAAATTTTTAATGTTGAAAATCCCTTCTGTTTGTGTCTTATTTCTGCTCTTTATTTTTCCTTCTTCCTATTTTATATTATAAACACAAATAGCTGGATGTGATTTTATTAAATGAGCAACATCATTGAACTCGGGGATTTGAATTTTTTTACTGCAGCTAGCCTTCGAAGCTCATGCTGGACAGAAAAGGAGGAGTGGGGAGCCGTTTATCATACATCCAGTAGAAGTTGCTCGTATCCTTGGTGAACTTGTAAGATCTTTATACTGCCTGTATTTACTGGATTACCCACAATTCACTTAATGAAGCTTGCAAACAAATGTAAGGAAATAATAAAGAAATAAATAGATAATTCTTTGATTTTCTTATATCCTATGTTCCTTGTAATTATAGATGTTATCATGCAGTCAAGATAAGTGCATCTAGTATCTACATCCAATTATAAAGTATGCAAAATGCATATACAAGCACAATGCTTTAGAAATGGGGGCTGAAGCTTATTTCACAATTGGGGAATCAATATGATGCCCAAAATTGTGGGAAAGCTGTAGGTTTAAAAATTTGAAATGCTGTGTAACTATTTAAAGTAGGCTGGGGCATAGCATCAAAACTTGGTAAGTAATTGGCCCGCTTGTGAGTACTTGTAATGTCCCCTTTTTAAGAAAAATGATTTGTGAACAATAAGCCTAATTTTTAAGTTTCCTGTAGGCTAGTTAGTGAGCAAAGGGGAGCTCCAATGTTCTTGAAGAGCACAGTTTCAGTTTAACAGAGTTGTTGTTCATGGTAGTGAGTTCTATTGGTTATGTGGAGCCTCTTTATGCTTTCAGAGTTGATTTCTGACATTTTGGGAGCTGTTTATTTTTAGAAAGTAATCTCATTGTCCCTGATCATCATCCTAAGTCTTTAGTATCATGTTGGTATGGTTAGAATTTTATTTCTATGCCATTTTGGTATTTTCCCCATCTAGGGTAAATTAAATTAATTATTCATTTAAGTTGTCTAATGTTGAAATATTAAAAAGACAGCTTAGTGTAATATTTCATTAAAAAGGTGTTATGAGTGTGCTTGAAAGTTGGATGCCTGGACTTGGGAGGCCTTTTTGCACATTGAAATATTATTTATTTTTCAAAAAGGTCATTTTGGAGAATAATGGAACTATTATTTTAAAATTATTGATATTTCTCTCCAGAAAAAGTTATAAAAGGAGGATGAGAGTTCATTTGCAAGGTTATCCATGATATATTATTTGCTTTGTTGTTGGAAAGAGCCTGAGTTCTTCCAAAATCTTTTGAGGACAAAAACCCTATTGAGATTAGTAATTTTGGGGATGAAAAACCCCTTAGCTAGTTAGTGTGATTTCATCTAGGAATCACCAATGAACTGCAGAGAAGAGTTCCAGATTTTTGGGTTGTAGTTACGGATGTGTTTGATGTCTTTCGAAGTTGAAGATTTTGATATTGTTTGTGATGAGATTGTTGAAGTTCTTTTGAGGGTGAATTGAAGTGTTACCTTTGCTGGCCATACCATTTATCCTAGGTAGGCCATACCATTCCTCATGCCTGGCTGTACAAACTTTGGTTGCAGGTATAATGGTGATTTGATATAATGTTATTTGTAGTTTGGTTGCCATTTTCATGTTATTGCAGGCCGTACAATTGAAGAAGAGAATTTAAGGAGGTTGCTAGCCATACAATTTGGTATACACCGTACCACACCGAGGAGGGCATGGGAAGTGTCTTGTTGAAGCGCTGATTTGTTGTTGCCTATTCCACTCTGTTTGGGGTCGCCTTGGCCTAGTATCAAGTTTCCAAGTCATTCTGGGGTGGAGAAGTGAGTGGGTGATGAATTATGATGGTATTTGTGCTTGCCTGTCCTGTTGTACCAGCAACAATGATGTTTTGTAACAGACCTGCCTATGTCTGATTTTTATATCAGTGTGATGTATCTTTCCTTTACTTATGATTGGGCATGTTTTGGAGTGATTTCAAGTGAAGTTACAGTTTGGGTGTGTATTACACTTCTATTCAGCATTTCCAGAGCAATATCAGTATGAATGCTAGTCTGATTTGTCACTAGATCAGCAGCAAATTGGTGTTTTCAGACCTGCACCAACACTCAACTCCATCCTTTCAAGGTACCTTGCTGTTATTTCATAGTTGGGCTGGTGGGTTCATGTTATTTGACACTATTTTGGGGTGTTACAGCATTTGCATTATTATCAACATTTTATAACAGCATTTATCCTTCTTTATGGTGTTTATAATTCATACAAACTAATCTTGTAATTCTTCGGATAGTTATATCACCGAAGAGTTGTCCTTTCTATGCATTTATATTGTAACACTGGTACTACTTTCTATGCATTTATATTGTAACATTGGATGGTAGTACCACCAATGAGTTTGGCATTTGCTAATTGATGTATGAACTTCCCCCATTGAACAAGTTCAATTATAATTTGCTTTCCCATTGAAAAGGGGAAGTGCCCAATTTGCTTACCCACTGTATAAGTGGAAGTGCCTGTTGTTTACCCACTAAATAAGTGGTTGCTTTGTAATCACACTCCACTGAATAAGCGTGTAGTGTTCTTTCTTTTCAGTTGCATAAGCACTCCATTGAATAAGTGGGATTGGCCGACTTGCCACCTAGTGCATTTCCTTTTCAGTTGCAAGCATTCTAGTTACTTGTATAGTCTTGAACACTGTATGCTCTCACCTTGCTCATCTCGGGAACTGGGTGATCAGAAAGTGGAAAGAATCTTGCTTTGCATCGCATTTTAGTTGGTAATATTTTCAAAAAAATTTAGGGGTGCTTATTACAATGCTTGTGAGCCAAGAAGGTTTGGCGAATCACTCACTTGCAAAATTGTGGGGAAGTTTTAGGTTAGTACTTGGAGGGTTACTTTATTGGACACTTGCAAGTACCCTTGAGTTTGTACAAAGAAACTTGCTTGGCAGTAGAAATAAAAGGCAGCAAGCAGAAAAGACACAAGACCTTCATTTCCCTCATCTTCTTATTTATGCTCGTGTCATTCACCTTTTGACAACATTACATCAATTAATTGACAATTGGTTAAAAGCAATAAATTTATGAAAAGTGGCATGCACCATGAAGGTTCTTGTAGCCTCAAAGGCCTTTAATTTGGCTTTGCTGGCCAAGGCTCTGCCCTTGAATGACACCCTATATCATGAATCTTGTGAGAGCCATTGACTCACAACCTTGCTACGAGCTTTATGCTCCTAGGCCTTGCTTTGGTTTTAAAAAACAAAAAAGGAAAAAATTGTTTTGGGTTGCATTGGATGGAAAAGCAACATTTTTTCCCCTTTATTTGGCTTGAAATAACAAAAACAACGTTTTTTCCCCATTTTTATGGATATTTCAGCATTTTTTAGTTTCTTGAATTTTTCCCAATTAAATCCCAAGCATTTAAATTCCATTTATACTTTCAGTTTGCCAAGTCAATCTTGATTCCAGGTAATGCTACTATGACAAATTGTGAAAAATCTGGAATTCTGTTGTCATCAGGCGAATGACATGATTGACTAAATGTCCTCCCTTGTTACTTGTAATTTGTATCGGAATCCTGTACCTCGTGACTATCTGATTGTAAATGAATCTTGCTGTACTAACCACAGTATTGTTTGGCAGTGCTCGAGCCTCCGCCCATTTAGTTAAGTACTCTATGGCCACAACTGTATTTGCATCGGTGGAGTTGGTTGAGTTTGAGCAGACCAATGAAGTCCAGTTCCCATCACTCAAAAAGCTCTTGAGGTTGAGACAAAAAGGGCGGCATGTAGTCCCTCTTTAGCGGTTCACCAACTCTCTGTCAAGTATCACATCTAATCACCCACTCTTGGGCATTTGTGTGCAACATCGGGCACCATAGTCCTGGCAACAAGATTTTTCGTGTTGTAGCATCTGGGCCCATATGTCCTCCCACCAATCCTTCGTGTGCTTCCTTTAGTACTCTATGAATTTCTTCTTCCATGACGCATCATCGAAGTACTTGGTCCAACCCCATCTTATATAATAGCACAGTTCCACGGAGTTTCCTGACAGGGGATGCAGGGATGTTGGGACGGGTTTCGGGGACGGGAGACCAAGGGCCTAAGTTTGGGGACGGTGGCGAGGTGGCGACAGGGGGCCGGCGTTGAAATACATATAGTACTTGAAAAAATAGTTGTAAAAAGATGTATAAGTATAAGAAATACAAATGAAACTTTGTCAAACTAGTTTTATACATTTGAATTTTGAAGTGAATATTAACTTGGCATCACTCCTCTTCTCACTTCTCCTCAACCCTCTTGCCTTTTATTTGCACTCTTTCACCTTAGACTTGCAACTCTCATTCTCACTCACACTATTAGCTTCTTGTTGATTTGTTTTTGTGAATTAAAATGAGGATAGGAGGTAATTTTAAAGAGTTTGTGGGGTTTGGGTGGAGCTCATAGGCCATTAAGATTCAGCCTTGGGCACAAAGTTGGTCATCTAGCAAGAGGAGACTCCTAGGCATCCTTGAGATGGTTAGGAGACTCTTAGAAGTAGCCCTGAAGTCTCGGGGACGTCCCAACCTCCCTGACGTCTTGGCAATGTTTTGGAGACGACGACATTGGTGGCGAGGCGATGGGGGGACATCTCCCCCAAGTCCACAAGTCTCTGAGATGTCCTTGTCTCAGAAATGCGGGGTTTTTGGGGTGGGGGATGCGTCCTCGTGGAACACAATAAAATAGCCCATTGATGAGTTGGAACATTTTACTTTTTAGTACTTTCTCCGTTTCCTTGGTGGCATCTCCTTCGGAAATGTGGACATCGACAGGTACTCTCCAATTCTCTTATACCATGGGAGTAGTGTTGTAATTTGGAAAAAAGTGCGCGTTTGGAAAGTCCTCACATTCACTCCTTTCGGCAGTCGCTTGATTATATCTTGGAGAGTTGATTGGCGATGACATGGCTCTTCCCTGGTCGAATGATGATAGTGAAGGTGAATTCTTGTAACAACAGGAGCCACTGGCTTATCCTTCCTTGCAATATCGGTTTGTTCACCAGGTACATAAGAGCCTGATGGTAGACGTAGAATGTGAAGGGTGTCGATAGCAAGTAATGCCTGAACTTTTGTATGGCATAAACCATTCCTAACACTTCCCTCTTTGTCGTACTATAATTCTTTTCTGCTTTCGATAGTAACTGATTGGCGAAGAATACCGGGTGGTCTAGCCCTTGTGGTCCCACCTGTAGAATAGGGTAAAATCATGGGAAAAGGCATTAGTCAATAGTATCAACCACCAACTACTTAAAAATCAAGCCCTAAAGACCCTAATCCAACAATGAAGTACAAATGAACATAGAAACATAAACAATAAAGCAATATTACCATAATTCCTATGCGATGGTTGAATCACCTTCATTGCTCTTCTCCATTTTGCTTTATATGCTTGCTTTCCCTCAGATTTGGAGTATGCAAGAATAGGCCTAGTGATAATGACAGCAAAATATCAAAGATAGTGGTTGTAGCCTTGAAATGAAAATGATAGGTCTCTTTTATAGAAAACCAAATTTGAATGAAGGGCCAAGATTAAATGATGAAGATCAATGGATGAGATTGCTTTGAGAAGCAAGGAAATAGGGTTAGGGAAAAAAAGGGTTTAGTTAAGGATGGACAGTGAAGATTAAAAGGTAATAAAACCTTATCAAGGGTGGAAATTAATTGAGAATAAAAGAGGAGATTAGCATAGAAAAAGAGCCGGCTAGAGTAAATTAAATAATTATAAAATTATTTAATTTAGGAGGGAAAGTGAATAATTAAATAATTAAAGCAATTATTTAATTATAGAAGAGGGAAAAGTTGACTTTTAATTAAAATAATTGGAAACAATTATTTAATTATAAAGTGGAGGGAAAAGACAAATTAGTAAATAATTAAAATAATTATTTACTAATGGAGGGAAAAAGGTGGGAATTAAATAAATAGGATTTATTTAATTGTGGAAGAAAAGGCTAATGAATAATTAAGTAATTAAAATAATTATTTAATTATAGTAGGAAAATGACAATAAATAATTAAATAAATAAGAATTTATTTAATTATAGAGAGAAAGGATTAATAGTGACTTAATTAAATACACATTAATTTATTTAATTAATCAAAGGCAAAATAAAAGAGAAAATGAATGAATTAAATAATTAAAATTATTTAATTAATAGAAAAATATGACTTTAGGAAATAATCAAATAATTAGAATTATTCAATTATGCGGGGAAGAAGGGAAATTGATGTGGAAAATGGTGTTCACAACTTCGCAGGCTTAGGACATTTTTCAGTGTCTAAATTTTGCCCCTCTTTGATACAATGTGAAGTCACTTGAATAAGAAATTCAGCTTAGAGTATGCCCTAGTGTGCCGTGGTGAAAATGGGATAGACCTATGCCCCTCAAATTTTTTTGCAAATTTTGAAAGATTTTCAAAAAATTTGAAAAATTATTTTGATAAGCAAATCTAATAATGGATAATGTGTTTATAGAAAAATATTTCAATTGCAAGACCTCTAGAGTACTCACATTAGGGTTTAGGCTCATTATTTGATGCATCTAGTAAAAATCTTACCTTAGGGGGGTGGGGGGTATAAATATGATTTTGGGGCTAAAATTTGTCATTTGTGCATTTTTACTGGAGTGAATAGTGAGTTGTGAGAGTGACTTTGCTACAGAGCTGCTGGCAAGATGTCGCCCGTACCACACACCTCGCATTGCGGATTCAAAGTTCGGACCTAAAGATGTCCAGAGGGTTATGGGGATGTGGTATGTACCCTTTTCCTTCTTTGTGGTTTTGTTGTTTTTGGTAGATTTTAGGGCTCCAATGCGGGCAAATAGATGCAGTGCAACGCTGTGCGCCGCAACTATGATCATGTTCACCGCAAGTGGGGGAAGTTTCCCGCATCTGTCGGTTAGAGTCAATCAAATGCGATTGACTTGCAAATGTTAAATGCAACACATATGATTTGTGCGACACAACTATGGTGTGGAATGATGCAAGTGATATGGTGCGTCGCATTTGCGGATGGGTGCGACGCATGTGTGTTAATGCAACACAAATGCTGGTTTGTAAGCCACATGTGCTTTGTGTGACGCATGTGCTAGACAGTGCGACACAATTGTATTTGTAAGTTGCATATGCAAATGTGACGCATTTGACCGATAAGTCGCATGTGTTAGATAGTGTGACACATTTGCTTGATTAGGTTTTTGGCCCAATTTTGGATAAATTTTTTTTTGTGATCGAGGTTGAAGAGGTTGGCTTAGAGTTTTCAATTGACATAATGTGCTTGCTTGTGATCATAGGTGAGGTACGACCCCATCTATACTCGAGAGAGTCGGCCTTCGACATTCAGATTGCGAGATTGACTATTTGACAAGGAGAGGGATCAATTGCATGCCCTCGACCTCTATTACATTACTTTCATGCCCGTGATTAGGGCTAACAAGGGATTGTTGACTACACTAGCCGAGAGGTGGCACTTGGAGACCAACTCCATCGACCTACCTACCTACAGGAGAGGCCATAGTGACACTAGAGGACGTTTGGAGGATTCTGTGGCTTTCGATTCGTGGGGAGCATGTAGACTATGATCTTGAGCGTGGGTATGTCGCTATCCAGAGGTCCTTCGAGCATGAGGACATTACAAAGCTTGGCATAGAGGGGTATGAGATCCGCTGGGATGTGTTGGCCATGAGATACGAGCAGTTCATCGTGGTTTTGTGTAGCATGATTGGTGATGTTGTGTGTCTTGATCACCAAGGACATGAATTCCCTGTTGGATGGGGAGAGATGTTGGTCGACATGATGACCCGTGGGACTGTGTATGCGTGGGGGCCATGCATTCTCGCCATGTTATATTTCTAGCTTCATAATGTTGTATACAGAGGGGCACAGTCTATTAGCTGTGGGACTACACTGCTTATGATCTGGGCCTGGGAGGATATCGTTGTGTTCCAACCTCTTGTTGGGAGATAGCTTGGAGCAAGGATGCCTTATGTGTTCTTGTATGGAGGAGTGGTCACACAAACTAGGGTTGGTGATGTCGGATACTAGTGTCACGCCATTGATTAGAAGGTTGTGTGTGCGATTCACATCGGGTTCATCAATGTAGAATAGGGTAAAATCATGGGAAAAGGCATGAATCAATAGTATCAACCACCAACTACTTAAAACTCAAGCCCTAAAGATCCGAATCCAACAATGAAGTACAAATGAACATAGAAACATAAACAATAAAGCAATATTACCATAATTCCTATGCTATGGTTGAATCACCTTCATTGCTCTTATCCATTTTGCTTTGTATGCTTGCTTGCCCTCAGATTTGAAGTATGCTAGAATAAGCACACTGATAGTGACAACAAAATATCAAAGATAGTGGTTGTAGCCTTGAAATGAAAATGATAGGTCTCTTTTATAGAAAACCAAATTTGAATGAAGGGCCAAGATTAAATGATGAAGATCAATGGATGGGATTGCTTTGAGAAACAAGGAAATAGGGTTAGGGCAAAAATAGGGTTTAGTTAAGGATGGACAGTGGAGATTAAAAGGTAATAAAACCTTATCAAGGGTGGAAATTAATTGAGAATAAAAGAGGAGATTGGCATAGAAAAAGAGGTGGCTGGAGTAATTTAAATAATTATAAAATTATTTATTTTAGGAGGGAAAGTGAATAATTAAATAATTAAAGCAATTATTTAATTATAGAAAAAGAGGGAAAAGTTGACTTTTAATTAAAATAATTGGAAACAATTATTTAATTAGAAAGTGGAGGAAAAAGACAAATTAGTAAATAATTAAAATAATTATTTATAAATGGAGGGGAAAAGGCGGGAATTAAATAAATTAGGATTTATCTAATTGTGGAAGAAAAGGCTAATGAATAATTAAATAATTATTTTATTATAGTAGGAAAATGACAATAAATAATTAAATAAATAAGAATTTATTTAATTATAGAGAGAAAGGATTAATTAGTGACGTAATTAAATAAAAAATAATTTAATTAATTAATCAAAGGCAAAATAAAAGAGAAAATGAATTAATTAAATAATTAGAATTATTTAATTAATAGAAGAATATGACTTTAGGAAATAATCAAATAATTAGAATTATTCAATTATGCGGGGAAGAAGGGAAATTGATGTAGAAAATGGTGTTTGCAGGCTTAGGACATTTTTCAGTGTCTACACCACCTATGCCAGTGTCGCTCCTATTGCATAATTTGATGCGTTGACATGCATATGAAATTCTTTACTCCAATTTGGGTATGCTAGGTTTAGCGAACTAATTAGTTGTACCTTAAGCTCGTTGAAAGCTTTTTCTTGATCGTTTGTCCATACGAATGGTTGTCCTTTCCTGGTGAGTACGTCTAGTGGATAGGAGATCTGGGCAAGATTTTTGATGAATCTTCTGTAGTATCCCACATGGTTGAGAAATGACTTCATGTCGGTAAAGTTATGGGGTGGCTCCATCTGTACGATCACCTGTATTTTATCTGGGTTGGTCTTCAATCTAGCCTTGCAGACTATGTGCCTGAGTAGTTTCCCTTGAGGCACCATGAACTAACCCTTTGGGTTTAATGCTAGTCGTGCCACTCTGTATCGTTTCGTTCTTTCTTGGAGAGCCTTTAGATGTGTTTGTTCGTCGCTGTAAATCGACCAATCGTCTAAGAATGCCTTAAAGTTCCTCACTAACATCTTGTCAAATATGTGTAGAATTATTCTTTGGAAGGTTGCTGGAGCATTGCACAAACCAAACGACATCTAGTTGTATGCATACACTCCGTCTTCAACTACGAACGTTGCCTTTAGTCTATCTTTGTCAGCTATACTTATTTAATTATAGCCCAAGAACCCATCCATAGATTTCATGGCCTGCCACCTCTTCTAGTATTGAGTAGGTGAATGGGATCGGGAAGGGGTCCTTTATGGTCATTGAATTGAGGCTTCAGAAGTCCACACATATCCAAATTTATTCAGATTCTTTCTTTAATGATATAACGATTGGTGACACCTGTCGCTAACTTCAACTTTGAAAATGGTTCCTGCTTTCAATATTTTTTTGATCTCTTCTTGTACCTTTGCAGCAAAATTTCTATTCATTTGGTAGGGTCTCTTTCATACGGGTTGTGCTCTAGGTACCAAAGGGATTCTGTGTACACAGTTCTGGAGGTACGCCCTTCAAGTCTTTGTACGCCCATGCAAAGGCATCTTTGTATTTTGTAAAGATTTTAAATGTTGCCACCTTCAACATTGGATTCTAGTCATCTACGAGTAGAATCGTTTGGGGACTATTCTCTTCTCCTAGATTTACCTTCTTTATGTTCGGTTCTTCATACTTGATTGTCTTGTCCCTTTCAAAATTATGTGCTAGCGTGTTGTCTACCCTGGCCACATCTTTGTATTCTCCACATTCTGGAGGAAATGCTTGGCTTGTCAAGGCTCCGTCTTCTTCTTCCCCTTCAATTTGTTTGATTTGTAGCATATTGGAGTCTCGTTGGAATGCTTCGTAATCCTCCATCTACTAATGGAAGAGTCCATTGAGTGAATTTGTCTCATCCTCTGAGTACTATTGTAGGTCCAGGATACCTTTGTCATTTGGTTTGATGACTCCTCTTTCTTCATCCATTCTTTACCCTCCTTTAGACTCCAAGTCCGACAATGCCAGTTTTTCACTAACTGCTTGATTTCTCAAGTCGATCACATACTTCCTTCCGTCGTTCTCTATGGAAAGTGTATTTCTTTTCCAATTGTGGTTTGCCTTGGATGCAATCAGCCACCCTCTCCTAAGTAGTGCATCATATGCCTTTTTCTCCAGTGGGATGACCACAAAATTCAACAAGAATGGTTGGATCCCGATTGTCGCCTTTTGCGCCATTAGGGTTCCCAACAACTTGATGCCATGCTGGTAAGCGTCCACCAATTGGATGTCAGTGGCCAAAGTGTTGGTTTCCCAAGACAATTCCATGTGTCTTCAGGTAGTACGTTGATTCCCAATCCTCCATCGACAATCATGTTTGTTAGATTTTTTCCTCCAATTTCCATTTGTACGACTGCCA
The DNA here is from genome assembly GCA_007258455.2 of Sequoia sempervirens. NCBI lineage: Eukaryota > Viridiplantae > Streptophyta > Pinopsida > Cupressales > Cupressaceae > Sequoia > Sequoia sempervirens. The sequence continues at coordinate 131,070,679 of VDFB02373365.1, read as the reverse complement.
ACCTCGTCCCGATGTTTACCATTAGCAACATTGGGTCGATGGCTTGTTCACCTTCTGGTGGCGGTTCCACTACCATCTCTTTTCTTCGGCCTTCCCTGCTGCTGACATTGCTCGTCCCTAACTATGTTCGTGATTGCCATTCTCAATTGTGGCATAGTTTGGAGAATATCTATCACTTTAATTGGTGTGGTGGTTTGCAGTACCTTCTATACGATGTTCTTTTTATACTCCGACCACAACAAGGTAGTTTCCTGGGAGGTTCTTCATTCTTTAGCCATCACCTGTTCTACTTTGGGTTTGGCTTCCCTCATTTGTTATTTTTCCGTACGAGGATTTGGGTACCATTGCTTTCTTTGTTTATACTTTGGTGATTGCCAACATTTCCTCGTTCTGTTCCTCTACGTCTAGCATGTTGATGCCTTTTTGCTTCGGGCAATCAGTGTCCTCATGGTCACCCGGTCCACACCACTTATAGAGCATCCCCATTTTGTCTTGGTTATTTTGGCATTCTCGGGCAAAGTGACTCCATTCGTTACACTTTCTACATTGGATCATTGGTTGCCCCTTCTCATCGTACTGGATTCTACTCCTTGGTCCACTGTTGTTGAATCGATTGTTATTTCCTCCTCTGTTCTTGTATTTGCTTGGAGGTGCATTGGTATTAGTATTTTGTGGTTTTGGCAGTGTGGTTGGAGGAGTTGACTATTCTCCTTGCATGAAGAGCATTTGTGTCCTTGTTTTCAAATTGTATGGGCATTCCTTAATGGAATGTCCCATTATTTGGTAGATGTTGCAAAATAGTTTTTTTGATTAGTTTGTTTTTTTATGGCCTTCTCCTTTGCAGTTGGTGCATCACAATTCCTTGTTTTCTCTTGTATTCTTCATCTCGACCTTCAACTCTTTCATCATCCTCATCATGTCCTTTCTCAAGGTTGAACAGTTTTTGATTCACCGTCAGTGTTGTCGTCTATGCTCTCTTCATCGTCCATCTTCCTCTTTCCTCGAGAAGATGTCTTGTCTTTGCTTTCTATGTGCATTGCCCGATTGTAGGCATCAACACACGATGATGGAGGTACGACCTTCATCTTTTTCCTCAGTGAAGGGATCAACCCTTCGATGAACCACCTCTTCTTTAGCCCGTCGGTTTGCAAGATTTCCAGTTTGACCAGCAATTCCTTGATTCTAAGATTGTAGGCTCATACGTTCTCGTGCTTGCCTTGTTTCTATTGTATATCTTTGCTACAATCTCGTTGTCATCTTTCAAGAGTTTGAATTCTTTCTAGAACTCTTGTTTCAATTCCTCCCTTGTGTTTTTATGTCCTGCTTCCAATTCAATATACCAATCGATTGCTATTCTCTTGAGAGGTTCTGGAAATGCCTTTAGCCAATATGCTTTGTCGTCCTGACCGTTTGCTACCTAGATTGTTTCACAAGTTTTACAATGTTGTATAGGGTCCTTTGACCTGTTTTCGGTGAACCTCAAGAGTTTTTGCCACTCCACATTCAGACTTGTTGGGGGAGTCACCATCTTCCCTCTTTGCACCTTCTATGATAGTGACTTGCTTGGAGAGTTTTGATTTGTACGTTTTGGTGCCTTCCTTGCACTCTTGGACATGACACAATCCTCTACTCGTCCTTCGTCAGTGTTTGTCACCTTCGGGCTGTCTTCAATGTTCTTTTGATGCTCCCTCTATCTTGGTGTTTTCGACTTTGGTCGTCCGATGTTCAAATCTTCCTTCAATGTCCACTATTCAATCTGGCAAATGGTCCCTGTCAGATTGTTCGTATGTTTCCTTTGGCCTTACCCTTTGGTCGGTTTTATTCATGTGAATTGCTCTTGGACGGTTAGGTTGGTGGTTTCCTTCTTGCTTTCCCCCTCACTCGACGATGTCTCTTTTGACGATGACCCTTCTTCATCTGATGGTTCCCCGACGATGTTCTCTTCCCCACTTTACCCTTCGTTCGATGTTGATGGTCTAGACAGTTCTATAGCTTGGTCGGTGAGGTAAGTTTGTGTTTCGACGTCGGGAAGTGGTAGGTGTCTGGCTATTTCAATCCAATCTCCCCTTGTATGTTCTCTTGTCATGACGGTTCTTTGTCTTTCCCACTACGACTTCTACTTGCACTTCGGCATTGACTTCTGTTCCTGGGTGGGTTTGGACTTTCTCTGAGAAATCCTCTCCTTTTGTCAACTTCTCCCCTCAGTCGTCGTCGTCTTTCTGTTTGTTCTCTTATCCTTAAGGATCTTCTTACTTTATGGTTGATTGATTCTTGACCACTTTGTTTTAATTTCCCATTTTTGTTTAAGGTTAATGGCATTAATTCTTTGACGTACGTCATCAATCAATGTCATGTTCTTCCTCCTCTCTTCTGTTTAGTTCTTCGTACCGTTGTAGTATTTGTTGCCTTTGTTGTGTAACATACACCCCTGATTTTTTTTTGAAAATATTTCTGTTTGCTGATTGGAATGTTTTTGGTGATGTTTGTTTGATGTTTTCATATGCCATTCATAGTTTCATGCATAACTGATATAGATAACATAAAGTATGGAAATACTGAAATAACTTTGCTTGAATATAGGAAAATCTATCAATAATATATTTCATTTGATAACATATCAGAAATCAGTCTTAATGTACAAAAATCAGACTAGATATTATTCAGTTCAGACCTGGAAAAAGGTCTTCGAACAGCGGTCAAATGGCTCCAGATTTGCATCATTCAAACTTCAACTAGAAGGCCATCAAAACCTGTGAGACTCAACACAATATCCAGCTCAACCAACCCCGTTTCAAGCAATAACTGGCCTATACATCAGCAGGCCGAAAATCCTCTGAAACCTCTAACAGGGGTGGCACCCTAGGCTGGGCGATCTGCCCTAGAAAATCAGGCTCCACCAAATAAAATGCTGTCAATATATGGAAGGGGTTGCCTAGGTGAGGGTCTTCCAAAGAAACAGTACCCAGAAAGATATCTCATGCCAAAATGGAGTTATGAACGTTTTACTAAATTCTGTCCTTGGCAAGATAATGTCCAGAAATCTTAGAAAACAGCTTGAAAACCCCTGAAAACCACCTTAAAATCAACGCCAAACCAGACCAAAAAGAAACCAAGCCTCAACATTTTAGTTTTAGACCAGATATGTAAATAAGCAGAAATATAACACACTTAACAAAGAACACAACGAATTACCCTGGGAAAACCCTCCTTCTCGAGGGAGAAAAACCCAGCAAAATATATCTCTTATATATTGAAAGAATAAGGGCAGAAATCTGCTTACAATTCGGGCCCTACTCAAGGGCGAATTTAATACAATGAATAGTGAACCCTCTCCTTGATACAAATGAATATAATTCTTCTTGAAATCTGATCTGCTGCTAAAGAACGTGATCTGCTGCTGAAATGTGAACTTCTGCTTAGGAATGCGAATAGAAGAGAGAATGATTTGATGATTTGAAATGAGAGACTTCATCTCCCTTATATACAATGCTAGGTGACTCTTCTCTAGGTCAGCCCTAGAAAAATAATATTATTTGAAAAAAATTCAAAAGGCCGCCCTGCCTTGGAGATTGTTTATTTAAGAAAAATATCTCCCGACGCTATAAACACTAGGGAGGTATTTTTTTTTTCTTTAGAAATCCTCGTCATGGAGTCTCTTGACATGACGTCCACAATGGCTACACCCAATTGTGGAAAACCACATCTCAGTCTCAGAGATGTACAAGAGTTCATCATGGAGTCTCTCAATGTGATGTTGTCATGGAGTCTCTCAACATGACATCCACCATGGCTATTCCCATGTGTGAAAAAAAACATGTGTACAAGTGTTCATCATGGAGTCTCTCAACGTGATGTCGTCATGGAGTCTCTCAACATGACGTCCACAATGGCTACTCCCATGTGTGGAAAACACAAGTACAAGGGTCCATGACGGAGTCTCTCAACGTGATGTCGTCATGGAGTCTCTCAACATGACGTCCACAATGGCTACTCCCATGTGTGGAAAGAACCACATCTCTGTCTCAGAGATGTATGAGGGCTTTCACCTCATATTTCTCCATCTCAGAGAAGTATGCATTATAGTAAAGCTCATTGATGCTGAGTCTCCCTCTCGGCCAAGGTGACATTCTCCACTACCCCAAGCTTGTCCTGGAAATGTGCAAACTTCACTCTGGAAAGAGGCTTGGTGAGAATATTAGCCGTCTGATCATCAATGCAAATGTACTTGAGTTGAATTGCTTTCCTCAACACCATATCTTTGATGTAATGATACTTGATCTCCACATGCTTTGTCCTATCATGAAACACTGGATTTACTGAGAGCTTCACACAACTTTGATTATCACAATGAATCACAGTTGGCTCCAATGTTTGCCCAAACAATCCTGCAAGGAGCTTTCAAAGCCACACTGCTTCTCGAATTGCTACACATGCTGCAATATATTAAGCCTCTGCAGTGCTTAGTGCCACAGAAGTCTGCTTCCTGCTACACCAAGAAATCATGGCAGACCCCAAACTGAAGCAACATCCAGAGGTGCTCTTCCTATCAGTTACACTTCCGGCCCAATCAGAATCAGAATAGCCTTGTAACTTTAGATCTTCACATGAAGTATATCTCAAGCCATATCCCATAGTGCCACGCAAGTATCTCAAAATATGCTTTGCTGCAACTAGATGTATTTGTTTTGGCTCACACATGAATTGACTGAGAGCACTCACTGCATAGCAAATGTTTGGTCTAATGTTGACTAGATACATCAATGATCCAATCAATTGTCTATACATGGTAGGATCTACCAAATCTGAATCAGTTGTTGAGTCACTCAACTTCTTCAAATTTGTCTCCATAGGTGTAGACATGGACTTGCAGTCCATCATCCCAAATCTCCTCAAGATGTCTATAGTGTATTTGCCTTGACTTAGAATAATCTTATTAGGTCTTTGCCACACTTCTAGTCCCAGGAAGTAATGCATGAGACCAAGATCCTTCATCTCAATCTCGGAAGCTACCTCTTTCTTGCATTTGACAATGAGATACTTTACTCCAGTGAGAAATAAATCATCAACATAAAGAACCAATATCAAAGCCTCACCATCAACTATCTTGAAGCAAAGATTGGAATCTGCATCATTCTTGGAGAATCCCAAGCTCATCAAATATTTATCAATCCTTTCATACCATGCACGAGGTGCTTGCTTAAGGCCATACAATGCCTTCTTCAATCTGCATACATGAGACTCCTTCCCATGAATCATGAAACCATCTGGCTGATCAATGTACACTTCTATCATACCATTAAGAAATGCAGTCTTTACGTCCATTTGATGTAACTTCTAGCCTTTAGTGGATGCAATAGCAATAATTGTCCTGATAAAAGTGTATCAAGCAACATGAGCAAATGTTTCTTCATAATCTATTCCCTCCTTCTGAAGGAAGCCTCTTGCCACAATTCTTACCTTGTGTTTCTCAATGCTACCATCAGCTGCATGCTTGATTTTGTAGAGCCATTTGGAAGACACTACTGATTTCCCTTCAGGTCCCAGAACAACATCCCATACATCATTCTTAATGATGGACTGATACTCTTTTGTCATTGCATCTCTCCATACCAGCTGGTTGTATGCCTCCTCAAAACTGGAAGGCTTAGAATCAATGATGTGACTCATTAATGCCACATAACCTAGAAACTTCTGCGGTCTCTTGCTTTCCCTAAAGGTGCCTCGAGGAGCTGCATACTTTTCTGCCTCTTGCATAGTCTGTCGAGCCCATAGAGGCCTCTTTCGACCCACGACAATGTCTCTAGGCCCATTAGTTGGTTCTATAGGATCAACTGGATCAATAGTCTTGGCTGGTTTGTTGGACTCCCTCTGAATGTCAGGAGTATGATAAGGAGATATGTCCATATCTTGAGGAGTCTCCTGCTCTTCATTGTCTATCTCCATGTAAGACCCTTTAGATCTTTTGAAGGCTACTTCCTCTTCGAAGGAGACATCCCTGCTGATCTCAATTTGTTTCTGCCTTGGAATATAGACTCTGTAGGCCTTTTAAGATTCATTGTATCCCACAAATATACCCTTCTTGCCTAAAGGTTCTAGCTTTGATCTTTTATCCTTAGGCACATGAATGTAAATAGGACAACCAAAAATTCTGAAATGACTAACCTCAGGTTTCACACCTGTGAAGGCCTCTTTAGGAGTTGTGTTTCCCAATATTCAATGAGGGCTTTTGTTCTGAAACACGGCGGTTTTGGAAGCTTTTGCCCATAGGAAAGTCTGTAAATCTTGATCATGCATCATAGCCTTGGCTGCCTCAACTATGGATTTGTTCTTTCTTTCGGCAACTCCATTTTGTTGAGGGTTGTATGGAACATAGAACTCCCTCTTGATCCCTGCCTCAATGCAGAAATTACGAAAACCTCCAGAAGTGTATTCTCCTCCATTGTCCGATCTCAGAACTTTAATCCTTTTCCCAGACATGTTTTCAACTTGAGCCTTGAATTCTTTGAATCTATCAAGTACTTCTTCAGATTCCTTAGATTTCAAGAAGTAAATCCAAGTCTTTCGAGAATAATCATCAATGAAAATCACATAGTACCAAAATCCGCTCAAAGATGCCACATACATTGGTCCACATAAATCAGAATGAACAAGATCTAAAATTCCCTCTGATCTACTGTCACTACTATGAAAGGGATTGTTGATAT